>CM040238.1:122434455-122459476 GCA_022545495.1 Chrysanthemum lavandulifolium | reverse complement strand
CACACAATACATTCATCTCTTAAGAAATCATGATAAGTGCATCAATGACTCTGATATTTTCACTCCATGCTTCTGCTACGCTGCTGCCAATATCATGAATCAACGAAAGCTTCCGCTACTCTGATGAGAAGATATCATGATCCAGAATGTGAGCATGTCGGTCCGAAAGTCACAACATCACATAATACCAACACCACAATGGATATCTCAGAGATTTGCATTAGCTGATGATCTCAAAAGCTGGCTCAAAATTATTGCTATCACAGTGGATCAGACACTCAACCTCCACGAATTATTCATTTCTGCTGTTCAATATTGCACTCTCCACAGATGCACTTGGTTTGATTACTTTGTTGAAAAGAAGTCTACGAGCTCATGAATGAAGACTTACTTGAAAGCTAGGATACACAATGTAATTTATGGGGTGACCTCCCTTAGGGGGAGATTGTTAGGAATCAGAAATTCCATAAGTAAAAGAGTCGGTCACCCCAATTATTATCTAGCCAAAGTTAGCTCGCAGACTTGTCTCTATTTATGTTAGTTATTAAATAAGTAGTAGCGTAGAATAGTATAGTGCAACACCGTGGAGGAAGGACGGGTCTTTACCCATTGTATCCCTGATCCACAGGCCGTCAGGAGGTCGTTTAGTCTGTAACCTATAAATACCCTCTACCTTGCAAGGTAGAGGGTTGGATGTTCTTTGGTAATCTAACATTCCATAAGTTTTCTCTTACTAGAATATCCCACTTTCTCTCTCTCTAAAAACCATCTATATGATTACAAGTTTTAATGTCATGATATGTATGTGAAATCCAATATCCTACAGGTTATAAACTCTAGACAAACATCTTTTGATGCGATTAAGCACTGAAATCGTCCAGATATAACCAAATAACATATACAAAAGCACACATAACGCTACTAAAAACATGTACAATCTAAGCGTTATCAAATTCCCCCACACTTAAACTTTGCTTGCCCTCAAGCAAATCTAGGAAAAACATCCAGTCACACCTCGCCGGAGGCGGAAACACGAGGTGTAACGGAAGGAACATAAGCACAAGATAATAGAACATACCAACATTAATATTAAAAAGAAATATTACACCATTACAATACTAGTTTAGCCGACATCAGCGAATATATTACAAAGCTTAGATTCCAAAATATTATGTTTTATACATAATGATTTATATTGACAAGTGAAAACTTCATTATGCAAGACTTGGTAGAAAGAGCTTACTAACGATCACCTGAAATGCATGAGAGAAAACGGTCAACTATGAAAATAGTTGGTGAGTAAACACGCTTAGCAAAATAAGAAAACTCGAAGAAATAATCAAAGCTTTGATCGACGAAAATGGTCCACAAAGCAAAGGCATTGTAAATCCACTCGGCCCAAGTTCACCCATACAAAACTTGCAACTCAGGTGTTCACAACCCACCGCCAAAAGTAGTGTGTCTAATAGTCAAGTATAAGCGGTCATAATAGTTCACAATATAGTACCACGAATATAATAAATCGTGGATGCTCCGAACATGGGAGACTTTGCACCGCCCAACAAGGAGAGACCTTTGTCACCGACCACCTAGGCGAGAATTATTGAGACCGCCCACCAATAAGGCGAGACTTTATAGTGATGCTCCGAACAGGGAGACTTTGTACCGCTCCAACAAGGAGACTCCTTTGTCACCGACCACCTAGGCGAGAATTATCGAGACCGCTCCACCAATAAGGCGAGACTTTATAGTGATGTCCGAACAGGGAGACTTTGTACCGCTCCAACAAGTGGAGACTCCTTTGTCACTCGACCACCTAGGCGAGAATTATTGAGACCGCCCACCAATAAGGCGAGACTTTATAGTGATGCTCGAACAGGGAGACTTTGTACCGCTCCAACAAGGAGACTCCTTTGTCACCGACCACCTAGGCGAGAATTATCGAGACCGCTCCACCAATAAGGCGAGACTTTATAGTGATGTCGAACAGGGAGACTTTGTACGGTTCAATAAGTTCAAATAAGTAATAGGTTCGTAATTAAGTTCAAGGATTTGATTCGAGTTCACAAGTTCTAGTCAAACTAGTTAATAAAAGTAGTAAACAATTTAGCTCAAGAAAGGTTCATGCATTTCGCCCCAAAATATAGTAAAAACGGAAAAAAAAGGGGATGTGATTACTCACTCGGTAAACTGGAATGATGACAAGAGTGGGTACACCGAGGTATAATGTGATGCTTTAACCGGGACCTATTACGAATGATATGATATGCAATGAGTTGCAATGTGATGTTATGCATGCATTTCAGATGCTATTTATACCATTCATGAAGTTTTGAAAATAATATAACTTATCGTCGAAAATACTCTTTTGACGCCTTGACCCTTCAAAATCACTTTACAAGTTTTTACGCCAAAATGTCATCCTACAATGGTTTTATAATGATTTATAGTGAAATTATCACTTTTCGTCGCAAAACAATGTCGCCGGAATTTTCATGAAATCAACAAAATGGCTTTGGAAAACTAGTCGAATTGGTGTACGCCGATCGTTAGAGAACGAACTCGACTGTTTTGGAAAGTTTGTATCGATATCTAGAAGTTTCAGCTCAGAGTTTTCGCCAAAAGGTCTCGATCATAAAGATAATAAAGGTTAAAGATAGTGATTTTGGCTAATTGTAGTGCAAAAAGTGAGTTTCGCCAAGTTTGAACATCCAGAATAATTTACTACAACTCCCCTATACAAACGGCTTGTCGCTTTGAAAATATGGCCGGTGAACTTGATTTTACTAGAAGACATTTCGCCCAAAAGTTGCACATCATGGTTAAAAACAGCCCTCAATGTGGACGTTATACTACCGTAACACTTGTATCGTAGAAATAATATAGTTTTCGTAAAATAATAGTTACGGCAAGTTTATGAAAACGCATATCTTTGTCGCTTCAAACCGCTTTCACGATAATACGCCCTTAGCTTCAGATCGAAGTAAACTAATATATTTTTGATAAGTCAAAATAATTTGTGAAGCTTAAGGCTCATTTTGACCGAACAAACTAAAAATAGTATGTCAAATTTCGTAAAACTATAAATTTCGTCGTCAAACTTGTAAAATCCATAACTTCTTCGTTATAACTCGCTTTTATCCGCTCAAAAGGCCACGGATTCGCTTTTAAAGTATATTTTCTAAATATCAAGGCCAAAAGGTCGTGCCTACTGTTGGTTTTTCCAGAAAATCGAAATAAGGACAGAACCTATTTTATACTTATCGAAAATAGTTATTTCTGGACAAAACCTATTCTAATCCCTTCAAATCAACTCCAAAGCTAATCTAATCCTACCATACACCTTCTTAGGGTGTCATGGGTTCCTAAACATCATCAAGACCAAAGTATACCAAGGGGATAATTATAGGATGACCTTAAATATATATAACTCTAAAAATTATGTAAAATGGTATAAACAACACAAGTCTTGCATATTTGTTCCAAAAATAAAGAGATGAGTATGAAATGAATATGTAAGATGAAAAATAAATAGGTGATGCTTACAAGTGATATGATGAGGTGCAAGTAACAAGGTTAACCTAAACACTCTAGGTTTTTATTTCAAAACCTAAACAAGAGTGTGATCTAGATTGTGTTTATGCTTGATCTTGAAAAAAAAATGGTGATCCCTTGGAGACTCCCTTGAAGGCCGGTTGTGATGAAGAAAACAAGAGAAAGAAAACAATTTTGCTAACTATGTGAATTTTCAAGATACATGAATGAGAAAATGCAAGTGGAAGACTTTAAGTATGCAACATTCTAATCAATCACAAACCATACCAATCAATAAATGTATACCCTCCCCCCCCTAGAACCGGTTTTGGGGGAGGTTTGTCCATAAAATATCTTTTTTTTTTTTTTTAAAACTTATATATATAATTTGTGTAATGATTGATAAAATGTATAAGTAAAAAGGTGTAGTTAAATGTAACTTTTGGTACAAGTAAGTTTTAATAGATCAAAATAGAATGTAATGATATAATAAAAATTGTAAAATACATTCCTTGTGAAATTTAAGTGATAAAATAATTATCGAGTAGTTTTAAGAAAAACGTCAGAATAATATAACTTTAACGATTTATATACCAAATAAATTCAAAACACTAGGTAAGGTCAAAATATAGTTTTTACAACTCAATGTAAGTATAAAAATATGTCGGGATCATTTTTGAAAGTAACGGATTAAATATTTAAAATAATAACTCACGCGATAACGTTTATTAAATATAAAAATTTACGCGTTAAATGTGAAATGAACTGCCATGAATGAGCTAATATGATGCATATATATAATTTAAGAAATGACCGGAATTTGAGAATTGTGACAGAAACTTTCGAGATGTTTGACAATACCCAATGATTTTCTTGCATGATTAACATTTCAAAACACCTCACAAAAAAGGGACGGAATATAATTCACTCAATCACTCAATTTTTAGTGAAGTAACAAGATAAATCACACTCATTGCTTAGTCATGATTAAATTATTACCATAAGCTTGTACAAGAAACAAAACTGCACCGACGTGGCGTGAGCACCACGCAAAAACATCTAAAGAGGACTTTTATTCGGGTTATAATGTTATGGCTTAGGGTTAAGGGCATGGATAAGGCATGGGAATATTTATGAAATTGGTGTTAAAATAAAAATAAAATCAAGTCTAATACCCGTGTTGCTAGCTACCAAACAATCCGCAAACCAATAAATGATTATAGCTTCATTTTCTTTTCTCCGGATTTCCACAACTCTTCGCTTTGCTTTGCCATGACATTTTTCCTTTGAACATAGCACATTGGCTAATACATTCATAATTTTGACATTTTTTTTGAACATCCATGAAATGGCTCAATCAACTAACAAGATGCGGTACTCATAATCATTTGAACAATCTTCACTTTCCGGGTGACTAGCAACCAACCGTTTAGACATTGATAAAGGTCGCTAAGGTTTAAAGTGTAAAATCTTTTGTATTTTTCTCGAAGAAACAAAAACGAAAAGGATGGCTCAAAGGGTTTAGCTAGGGGTATCTAGCGCTAAAGATGAGCGCTACAAATGGGTCCATGTAGGTGGTTAACTAACCGATGTGGCTAGCTAATATAGCATGATATGAAAAATGGAAGGCCATTTGGGTTAAGTCCTAAGGTGCCTCTTTATCACACGAATTTACTTATATCTCACGAATGCGATCTCACTGCGGTCTGGTAATGATTTACAAGCACAAGTTCTAGAATAAATAAAATCACCGGCACACTCATAGCAAAAGATCCAAGCATAAAAGATGTATGCTTTATATAAAACAGGCTCAAATCCTTACAATTTAGTTGAAAGGGCTATAATTTGTACTAGCAAATGTTTATCGATCCCGTAATGGATTGCAATATTAATCTAACACATCTCAAAGTTTCAAATACTACCGCTTTACTAGTGGTTTGATCCAGCTTATTCTAATATATTATCCTAAAAGCGTGAAAAATAACTAGATCACAAGTGGCAAACAAAATTTTAATTTTAAGCTTGAAAACTCTAATTTTCCTATTCACCCTCCCCCACACTTAAGTTAAACATTGTCTCCAACGTGAAAACGAACTTCAAAGTATAGAAATAGGAAAATAGAGATGAAACCGCTTATTCCAATGAGTTTGTCACCTTAATTTTCTTCATTCCTAGCGCCCATCGGAGTAATCATTACCTGCACAAAATCTTATATACAAACAAAAGAGTTTTATTAAGTTCCCTCCCCCCCCCTACACTTAAGTTCAACCAAAGGTTTAAACTTTGGGGCGTGACCACAGAAAATCAAATCGGAAACACACGGGTTGCCTCCCAAGAAGCGTTTGTTTTATTAACGAGTCATCAGCCTGACTCGAATCTTCCCGAATTTACTTGGCCACAGATGCAGCCTTGAACATTTTGAAAAGTTCCGGGATATACATGAATTCTTCACCAGTAGCATCAATATCGTTCCAGATGAACTCAGCAGATGGGTTTCAAGGAACAACTTGTGGGATTCCTCCTGGAAAAGGTGCCACGAAGGTGATGGTTTCGAATTCATTTTCAGGGGAAACTGTCTCAACTGATATTTCATTCATTTGCTCCTTATCGTAGTATAACTTGATTCGGTGCCCATTAAGAATGAAACTTCCACCCTGTTTCTTATAAAGTTCGACATAACCGGATGGATATCCGTGTTTGACGATATATGGTCCAAACCATCTTGGTTGTAATTTAAGAGCTTTGAATTTGAATTTCATGTTGAAAAGCAGAACTTTATCTCTGGCTTTGAATTCTTTTCGAACTCTTAGCTTTTGTCGTGATAAGCTTTTGTTCTAGCTTTATACGCTTTAGAATTTTCGTAAGCTTGAGTCTTAATTGCCGAGTTCGTGCAATTGCAAGAATCTCTTCTCTCCGGCTATTTTGAGATCGGTGTTACAGCTTCGAGAGCCCGAAGCACGATGTTCAACTTCGAACGGCAAATGACAAGTTTTTCCATACAGAGTCGGTAAGGAGTTGTGCCAATAGGAGTTTTGTAAGTCAGACGAAATGCCCACGAGCATCGCTGTTTCTTCGACCACATCAAGGATTATCCTTCACCGCTCACTCGAGTATTCTTTTAAGAGCTCTGTTGGTGTTTTCAACTTGGCCACCGGTTTGTGGGTGATAAGTTGTCGCGAATCGATGATGAACTCCATATCTTTTCATGGTTTTCCGCTTTTGGTTACGTAAATAGGTTCCTCGATTGCTTATCAAGGCTTGGGGATTCCATAACGAGCAAAAGCTTTTGAGAAAATTAACGACGACGCGAGCATCGTTTGTTGGTAAAGTCAGTCACGCCCATTTGGACACATAATCTATAGCCACGAGAATGTATTCGATTTGTGGAATTTAGGAAATGGTCCCATGAAATCAATTCCCAATATCGAATAATTCACACACTTGGATGCTTGTCAACAAGATTTGCCTCTCTGCGTGAAAGATTGGTGGTTCTTTGGCAAGCATTACGCTCCGAACAAGTGTATGTTCTTCTTTGAATATTGTTGGCCAATAGAATCCAAAGATCAAAACTTTTTAGTGGTGGAAGGACCATAATGTCCCCCAGTTGGGCCTTGATGACATTCGTCAAGAATCTTATGGGTTTCGAACCGAAACACATCTTCGGATCATTCCATCAGTCACATTTTGAAAAGATATGGTTCTTCCCAAAAGTAGTATTTAAGTTCCAAAAAGAATTTGCTCCTTTGAGCGTGAGTTAAACCTTTTATGAGAATTCCTCCAGCGAGATAGTTCGCAAAGTCAGCAAACCAAGGATCGTCCTTTCCATCGACGGTCATGAGAGTTTCATCAGGGAAGTAATCATCGATTTCTTCTTCCTTTATCTCCTCAAGATCTGGATTTTCAAGACGTGATAAATGATCAGCGGCTAGATTCTCTGCTCCCTTCTTATCTTTGATTTCGATGTCGAATTCTTGGAGTAGCAGAATCCATCGGATAAGACGCGGTTTAGCATCTTGCTTGGTGAACAGATATTTGAGTGCCGAGTGATCGGTGAACACGACTATTTTTTAGAGCACAAGGTAGGATCGGAATTTGTCAAACGCGAAAACTACAGCCAGTAATTCTGTTGGAATCACTCCTAAACCTTAATCAAGTGTTAGTGATTCATATGTAATAGTTAGTTTTATTATGGCCTTTATGTTTGTCATTAGCCTTAAGCTTGTAGAAGGCCCATGAGCTTAGGCCCATGTCCATTAAGGAAAGGATGGGAACTAGGAGTGTTGCCCTAGCTTCCTCCTATAAATACTCTTGTATAACCCTCACTGAGGGTTGGTTGTTCAATTTATTCTCTTCACACATATCTACGCATAACCGGTTACATTCATACGTGTGTATGTTTGGTTTATTGTTCAATCGCCTTTATCTCTTTCTATTAAGCTTGTGTTGTAAAACTAATGACCTAACAATGGTATCAATCGCCTACTAGTTGGGTAAATCGTTATTGCTTTTGAAGTGGTTTTGGTCCCACGCTAAAGCTAACGAGATACTTTGGTTCACTTAAAACACGCTTTTTACACTTTTTAATCCAAGATTCTTGTACTTTCAATGTTTTAAGGTGTTAAAATAACTGCTTTTGGAAAAAGTTTCAAACTTTATGCATGGATCATAGTGATCCGTGGCCGAACTACAACAAGTTACCTCACACAAGCCACCCACTCATGAATGACCGACCGAAGAAGCTTAAACCGCTCAGACACAAATACAATGAAGTCCTGGAGAATAGATTGAATTCCCGGGTCGTTATGTCCCACGGAGACTCAATGGTGTGTCAAAACAAACTCAGAGGATAGAATGATCACTAATGATAGTGATCGGAAAGGATTTGGATAGGATAATTACACTACTGAAAAAGATTATAAAATAAAGCGACTTAAATACAAATTAAGAAAATTAAAAAGATAAAAGATATTAAATAAACGCTATCACTATATTTAAAGTGATGAACGTTTAAAACCTAAAACTTACGTTTAAATTAAAAACTACGTTAACGTACAAAATAAAACGTGAAAATAAAGAAGGAAAATACCTACGGATATAGAAAATACATTTTTACAATCCTAATTATACTAGAAAATTATTAGAAAAGAAAATTATTTTTAAAACTATTTATGTAATTATTATTAATTAAAACTAATTTAAACTATTTAATAATACTCTAAAATAAAAGAAAATATGAAATAAGACTAGAAAAATAAAATTAAGACTTAGAAAAATCTAAAATATGATAAAACTAATTTTAAAACAGAAAATATATTTTTAGACTTTTATATATTTATTACTAATTTAAAACTATTTAAAACTAATTAAAATGCTAGAAAATACTTTTTAAACTAAGAAAATTATGGAAAAATACTTTTATGACTTATATATATCTTAACTTAAGAAAATGAAAGATTATTTTTGGAACTTTTCTTAATTATTTGTATTAAATGCTATTTAAAAGTGCTTAAAACTAATTTAAATGCGAAAAATAGCAAAACAACTTGGAAAAATCAAAATTCAAGAAAACTCTAAAATAATACTAGGAAGCTAGGAAAATGGAAAACATGGGGTTATGTGGAGGATTTGAAACTGATGTGGAATGAGCTTAAAAATAGCACTTCCAATAAGCAAATGGAGACCAATAAGCACCAAACCAAAACAGAACTTAAATAAGCTAAAAGAACATAAATGGAACAGATAACAACCGCTTATAACCTCCGATAAGTGATTACACAAATTTGGATGAATAAGCAATAAGCTAAAATGTAATGAAAGTACCTACTTTAAGCCCAAGAATAAGCACTCAAATAAGCTAGCAACCAAAACTAAAACTTGCAACTTAAACTAGACCTGGTTGAGAGTTTGTAAACCAAAGAAGAGACTTAGATGAGCTCAAATGAGCTCAATGCAAGCTCGCAAGAACCGCAAAACCATCAGAAGCTCAAGGCTCGCACAGGCACTTGGCATCATTTTGACAAACACTTTTGACACTTATAAAAATTGACAAAATTTATAAAATAACCATAAGAAAGTAGACCAACAGAATTTTAAAAGCCACAAGATTCACTTAGATTGGCTTGAAATGAGCAAATGAAAAATCCTTCTCGGTGGGCTCAAACCACTTTTGCACAATTTGACTTTTGAAGAAACGAAAAGTTGACTATTTTGAGTTCGATCATGATTTAAGGACCGATCATGGTGTTAATGATTGAAATAAGACTAGAACAAGCTAACTCTATGGATTATAAATACAAAATTAGCTTTTGATATGAAAATGACTCAACAGTGACCGATTAAGATGTATATAAAGGAATTTTGACTTTAGAGCTTATAGCACAAGAAACCGACTCAAATGAGTCAATTAGGACATAACAAACTTAAACCAACAGGACTTATCCACTAAACTAGTCTAAAGCATGTATGAAGAAGCTAATCCAAACACCACCATACATAATCATATGAACTAAAACTGAGATAAACTGTTGAACCAACATGAATTAAGAATCAAACTAAGTTCTCATGACCATATTACAACTATATTAACAGATTAAAACTAGTGGAGACCTCAGATACACAGATAAGTACAAACTGCAATTTGACTTGAAATTGAAAATAAGAAACTTTACTAACCACTGTGTCCAGCTTATGCAGGCCAAAACCAGAACTAACACTACTCTAACCTAACTAAATCCAACCCAAATAAACCTCTGCAACAACCATTATCAGCTTCCATTCCAATTTGAGCCCCATTGACTTTCATTGACCATGGGACAAACTTGCTTAAAATTGATTATGAGCTTATAAAACTATCGCAGCTTATACAAGCTTGTTTGTATTGGAAAATGGGCTTTAATAACTTGGATAATAGAACTTGAAACCGAGTTTTTCAACAAGGGCATAAAACTTGAAGCTAAATTAAAACTTTGAATTTATGTTAGAAAGTGAATTATATTGATAGAACAACTAAATTTGAGTACATTGAAATGTAAAATTACATCTTCAAGCTTAAATTAAAAGATTACTACTAAAACGACATACAAAATATTAAAACTAACTACCACCTTCTTTCTACTCCTCTTCTTCTTTTAAAACAAAATATCTTCCCACTTGTTTCGAGCACTTCCCACTTGATCTCACCATTGAATTCATCAAGAGTGCCATATGTCATTTTTGGCGCCAAAAGGTCTTGAGCAAGTTTGAGCTTTAATGAGGGTGGGTTGAGTCAATTAAAGGATATTTGTTGTTTAGAGGAGGTGGAGGGGACATAGTATGGGGAGTGAGTTGAAAAAGATGGAAAACCATCTCTGGTTTTGGTGTTACAGGGGGGAAGAGGGGAGTGAACAGTATTTGGGCGGTATTCTTCATGTTTGACTTGCGTTGACCATTGCTTAATATCAAAAGGAGACCGGGTCAAGTGGTATTGGGCCAAGGGGGTGTTTTGGACTTGGATTTGGGCTTTTAATATATGTGGTGTCCGTTTGGTTTAGAAGAAATAACAAGGACCAAAAGTGTACAACTGCCAAACATGAGGGACTGAACATGAACTTTTTCCAATGCTCTCACAAGGACCAAACTTGACAACTTTGATAATACAAGGACCCTTTTGCATAAAATTCATTTTTAAAAAGTCCAAGGACTAATTTTGCAATTTTCCAAAGTTTAGGACCTTTCACAATTGACCAAAGAATCATTCAAGGATCATTTTTTGATAACTTAGAATATTTTAGGGACCTTGAATGATAAAATTCCATATTTTTGAATTTCGTGGACTAGATTTGACAACTTTAAAACTTGGGGACTAAACCGCCATTTTGCAAACTTGAATCATTTTTCATCCGATTTTGATTTTTGCATTTAAAACACATAAAACACTAATTTGTGATATTTTGATCATTTTGATGTGTTTCGAGTGTTTTCGATGATTTTGCGCTTAGATTATACAAAATGATGAGTATTTAGACACTCATCAATCCCCACATCGAGATATTGCTAGTCCCTAGCAATGATTTAAACTTTAATGGATTTTAAAACTCTTTACCAAAAGCCATCACTCGAGTAGCCAAATGTTTCAGTTCAAGTAAGAACCTTGGTACATCGATAACCAAATGATTTTGAGCAAATCATAAGTCAGAAACGGATTTGATGTGTCTTTACCGTAAGCCGCACTCCTTCTCGACTAGCCAACTCTTAGATAAATTATCGAATTATCTTTGGTGAGTGAATACCAATTATGGATTTTCCATCGCCTTTACCACAAGCCATAACCTTGCGGGCTAGCCAACTCTTCACTTTTTAGGATATGGTGAGTTGAGAACCATACAATTTTGGGCAAATTGCAAGCCATATAAACGGATTTGATATATCTTTACCAAGAGCCGTTTGCTCTGGATTAGCTAACTTTAGTCTTACGCACATGGCGGATCGATAACCAATTGAGTAAGTGTAAACACTTACTCCAAAAAAAATTTTGGCCAAAAACGGGAATTGGGTAGATAATATATGAAATTCGTGAGAATCCCCCACACTTAGAAATGAATATTGCCCTCAATATTCAAAGTACCGCGGTTATGCCGAAACAAAGAACGAAAAGGGAAATACTACGCCATTATTTAGAAGATTTTTTTTTTTTTTTTTTTTTTTTTAGAGATAACTTATATATATATAATATGGGCATCACCCCACACTTAGGTGGTAGAAGGGGTAAGAAGACGAATTATGGGTGAAAACCCATATGGTTGTGTGTTACATTGTTTTTAATTATCGAGTCGCTAGCTTGACTCGACCCCAATTCATTGGTTCATGGGAAGCAAAGTGGAAGAACGATCTCCATCGGACTTTCGCTCAAGATGTTTGTATAAACATTTGAAGCACGCGAAAGTTCCACACCGACGAGATATAGATAGAACCGCTTAAAATGATAAATGAAAATGCCGGATCAAAATAGTGTCCTCATTCCCAAGGAGAAAAGGGAAAGAGAAACCACACCATTTGTGAAGAATGGAATAAATATGTGCATCACAATGCATGTCCATTCCTCATCGAAAGAAGCAAATCACCATTTTGACATTTTAAGCTTAAATTTGAAGCTTGTATGGTGATTGGTTACAAAATTTCCGGAGGAGAGCTGGAAACAGTTCTTCAATCAACAGATTTTCAAGAAAAGGATGTCTCCTCCTAATCAGTAAGTATTGTCAATTCTCGTTGGAATCGACTCATCACTAAGAAAATCATCGACCTCCTTCCAAAATTTGTCATCTTCCTCATCCGGAGTGAGAGAAGGAATGGAAGAGTCGGAAATGGGACAAGAAATGAGTGAATGATCATTGTATAGGAGACTTCTAGTTTCTCCAAGATTGGCTTTGAAATCAAAGAGATCATCGCCACTTTCGATGAAAGTAGATCGATGTGAGTGAGTTCATCGTGAACTCCTCAAGAGGATCGATGTGGGAGTGATGCCTCAACATACTCGATGTCTCCATAAGATTTACAATCATCGCTAAAATCGGAGAAAGTCTCAAATTGATCATTTGAACACTCAAGAGGGAAGGGATATCACACATATGGTCGAAATTCCTGTGACTCTCTCGGATTGGGACAAGGTCCTCAACACTAGACTTTATAAATTCGTCCGATTCCTTTTCGTGAACAAAGGTCAAGATGCTCATCCCCATGTTTAGAGAGTGAGGGAATATCGGTGTGATAACAATGATCGAGGGAGTTTAGAAGGACTAGCATACATATGTTTTATACTTTCCATTTGTTCTTCCGCTAGTAATTCCATCATAGTCTTTTCTCCCGATTGTTCATGGAAGGAGTCTCAATCGATGAACTTGATGAACCGTTATAAAATTGTAGGATATCAAGGATATCTTCATCATCATCGTCATCGAATGAAACGGAATCGAGAGCTAGATTTGGCCGCTTTTTCTTTTGCAATTGACTCCTAATAGATTGTTCAAAGGTAATTGGGAATCTAATTTAGCAGACCCGCTCTTCTGCTAACAAAACTTCCATGGATTTCTCATTTGGATTATCTTGGGATGTTTAGATTCCTTCAAATCTTTCACTAAATCCAAAAGATCAAGGAGAAGATTTTGAGGAAGTGGGTCAGCCGGTATCGTAGAGGTTGGTCATGAAATGAAGAGTCGAATTGTTACAAGGAAATGGATTCCTTGTTTGACAATCCGAGCTAGAGTGAGGACCTCCACAATACTCACAACAAGAAACTGATGCGGCCGCGAGTGGTATGTGTTGTAGTCATAATTGTTATCGAACCCGCCATAGACAAGCGTGTTTCCGATTGACAATCGAATGGAATGTGAACCACCACAAGACTACAACAAGAAATCGCCGAGTCTCACAATGTGGTAGCCGATGGAATAAATCGGTCGTGTTATGGTAGGAATAGGATCTTGGTTATAGACAGACCCGCTTCCCGATTCCACCATGCTACAACCGGGGCAATTGCCACCATTATAAGGACCACCACACCATTGACAACCAAGAGGGTGAGGATAAGACATAGGAAGAATCAAAGTTTAACAGAGGGTAAGAAATGAAGAATCAAAAGGTAAGAGGGTAAAGAGGAATATTTTTGGTATTTTTGAAAACATGATGATAAAACAAAGAATGAAAATATTTTTATGCTTTTAACACTTTAGGAAAAGTGCTAATGAACTTTTGGATTTTCTAAAACTTCACAAAAACTTTTACAAAAGATGGGGTATGTGCAAGAATGGATCTGAAAAGGCTAAACACACGCTAAAGCTCTCCCAAGAATGGCGCCAAAATTTTGATCAGGTCAACTACGTCAGCTACCTCACACACAAGCCACCACTTGTGAATGACCGATCGTAAGAAGCTTTAAACCGCCGTACACAAATACAATGAAGTCCTGGAGAATAGATTGAATTCGGTCGTTATGTCCCACTTGAGACTCAATGGTGTGTCAAAACAAACTCGAGGATAGAATGATCACTAATGATAGTGATCGGAAAGGATTTAGATAGGATAATTACACTATCGAAAAAGATTATAAAATAAAGCGACTTAAATACAAATTAAGAAAATTAAAAGATAAAAGATATTAAATAAACGCTATCACTATATTTAAAGTGATGAACGTTTAAAACCTAAAACTTACGCTTAAATTAAAACTACGTTAACGCACAAAATAAAACGTGAAAATAAAGAAGGAAAATACCTACGGATATAGAAAATACATTTTACAATCCTAATTATACTAGAAAATTATTAGAAAAGAAAATTATTTTTAAAACTATTTATGTAATTATTATTAATTAAAACTAATTTAAACTATTTAATAATACTCTAAAATAAAAGAAAATATGAAATAAGACTAGAAAAATAAAATTAAGACTTAGAAAAATCTAAAATATGATAAAACTAATTTTAAAATAGAAAATATATTTTTTATACTTTTTATATATTTATTACTAATTTAAAACTATTTAAAACTAATTAAAATGCTAGAAAATACTTTTTAAACTAAGAAAATTATGGAAAAATACTTTTTATGACTTATATATATATCTTAACTTAAGAAAAATGAAAGATTATTTTTTGGAACTTTTTCTTAATTATTTGTATTAAATGCTATTTAAAAGTGCTTAAAAACTAATTTAAATGCAGAAAAATAGCAAAACAACTTGGAAAAATCTGAAAAATTCAAGAAAACTCTAAAATAATACTAGGAAGCTAGGAAAAATGGAAAAACATGGGGTTATGTGGAGGGATTTGAAACTGATGTGGAATGAGCTTAAAAATAGGCACTTCCAATAAGCAAATGGAGACCAATAAGCACCAAACCAAAACAGGAACTTAAATAAGCTAAAAGAACATAAATGGAACAGATAACAACTGCTTATAACCTCTGATAAGCTGATTACACAAATTTGGATGAATAAGCAATAAGCTAAAAACAGAATCTGAGTACCTACTTTAAGCCCAAGAATAAGCACTCAAATAAGCTAGCAACCAAAAACTAAAACTTGCAACTTAAACTAGACCTGGTTGAGAGTTTGTAAACCAAAGAAGAGACTTAGATGAGCTCAAATGAGCTCAATGCAAGCTCGCAAGAACCGCAAAACCATCAGAAGCTCGATTCTCGCACAGGCACTTGGCATCATTTTGACAAACACTTTTGACACTTATAAAAATTGACAAAATTTATAAAATAACCATAAGAAAGTAGACCAACAGAATTTTAAAAAGCCACAAGATTCACTTAGATTGGCTTGAAATGAGCAAATGAAAATCCTTCTCGATGGGCTCAAAACCACTTTTGCACAATTGACTTTTCAAGAAACCGAAAAGTTGACTATTTTGAGTTTCGATCATGATTTAAGGACCGATCATGGTGTTAATGATTGAAATAAGACTAGAACAAGCTAACTCTATGGATTATAAATACAAAATTAGCTTTTGATATGAAAATGACTCAACAGTGACCGATTAAGATGATATAAAGGAATTTTGACTTTAGAGCTCATAGCACAAGAAACCGACTCAAATGAGTCAATTAGGACATAACAAACTTAAACCAACAGGACTTATCCACTAAACTAGTCTAAAGCACGTATGAAGAAGCTAATCCAAACACCACCATACATAATCATATGAACTAAAATCGAGATAAACTGTTGAACCAACATGAATTAAGAATCAAACTAAGTTCTCATGACCATATTACAACTATATTAACAGATTAAAACTAGTGGAGACCTCGGATACAGATAAGTACAAACCGCAATTTGACTTGAAATTGAAAATAAGAAACTTTACTAACCATCGTGTCAAATTTTATGCGTGCCAAAACCGAACTAACACTACTCTAACCTAACTAAATCCAACCCAAATAAACCTCTCTCAACAACCATTATCAACTTCCATTCCAATTTGAGCCCCATTGACTTTCATCGACCATGGGACAAACTTGCTTAAAATTGGATTATGAGCTTATAAAACTATCGCCACTTATACAAGCTTGTTTGTATTGGAAAATGAGCTTTTAATAACTTGGATAATAGAACTTGAAACTGAGTTTTTCAACAGTGGCATAAAAACTTGAAGCTAAATTAAAACTTTGAATTTATGTTAGAAAGTGAATTATATTGATAGAACAACTAAATTTGAGTACATTGAAACAGAAAATTACATCTTCAAGCTTAAATTAAAAGATTACTACTAAAAACGACATACAAAAATATTAAAAACTAACTACCACCTTCTTCTCTACTCCTCTTTCTTCTTTTTATAACAAAATATCTTCCTCACTTGTTTCTGAGCACTTCCCACTTGATCTCAGCCATTGAATTCATCAAGAGTGCCATATGTCATTTTGGCGCCAAAAGGTCTTGAGGTGTTTGAGCTTTAATGAGGGTGGGTTGA
Source organism: Chrysanthemum lavandulifolium (assembly GCA_022545495.1). Taxonomy (NCBI): domain Eukaryota; kingdom Viridiplantae; phylum Streptophyta; class Magnoliopsida; order Asterales; family Asteraceae; genus Chrysanthemum; species Chrysanthemum lavandulifolium. Next base: position 122,442,490 of record CM040238.1, on the reverse strand, counting down.
GTCAATTAAAGGATATTTGTTGTTTAGAGGAGGTGGAGGGACATAGTATGGGAGTGAGTTGAAAAGATGGAAAACCATCTCGGTTTTGGTGTTGTTGTGGGGAAGAGGGAGTGAATGATTTGGGCGGTATTCTTCATGTTTGACTTGCGTTGACCGTTGGTTAATATCAAAAGGAGACCGGGTCAAGTGGTATTGGGCCAAGGGGGTGTTTTGGACTTGGATTTGGGCTTTTAATATATGTGGTGTCCGTTTGGTTTAGAAGAAATAACAAGGACCAAAAGTGTACAACTGCCAAACATGAGGGACTGAACATGAACTTTTTCCAATGCTCTCACAAGGACCAAACTTGACAACTTTGATAATACAAGGACCCTTTTGCATAAAATTCATTTTTAAAAGTCCAAGGACTAATTTTGCAATTTTCCAAAGTTTAGGACCTTTCTTGCCAATTGACCAAAGAATCATTCAAGGATCATTTTTTGATAACTTAGAATATTTTAGGGACCTTGAATGATAAAATTCCATATTTTTGAATTTCGTGGACTAGATTTGACAACTTTTAAAACTTGGGGACTAAACGCCATTTTGCAAACTTGAAACATTTTTCATCCGATTTTGATATTTTTGCATTTAAAACACATAAAACACTAATTTGTGATATTTTGATCATTTTGATGTGTTTCTGAGTGTTTTCAGATGATTTTGCAGTTTAGATTATACAAAAATGATGAGTATTTAGACACTCATCACATAGTTTTTAAGCTTGTTTTTGTACGAGGGTTTCATCCTATGCGTAACTGTTTTGTATGCTTTGGATCATCAAATTTCACACTCTTGTGTTCTTTTGGTGATATTGAAGCTATTTCGTCACACAAAAACTGGTTTAGAAACATCGTTGGGCAAAATCATTTTTACGAGTAAAGCTACGCGTATCAAAACCCTAGTTTTACGCGTAACTTTATCCTTGGTTTGATCTTCATTTTCGTGGTTTACTCCGTGTTTTCTTGCTTTGATAAGCCTGAAAATACGTCGACTTTGGATATCTTTTGCACTGTGATAGTGTAAAAGATCACTTGGGATAAAACCCCAAACTTACGATAAGCATAAATCTTACGCGTAGAAATCCCACGCATAAGATTCATCTTACGCCTAAGCCTAGTCTTACGATAAGGTAATCCCACGCCTAAGTTTCTACGCCTAACTTTGTGTCTACGCATAACTTTAGTGTCTTTTCCTACTTACGCGTAAGCTAAACCTACGCAGAACTCTTGATTGTTACTGGCGTAACTTTGGTGTTTTACGATAAGTGCTACTTGGTTATTGTGATTTCTACGCCTAAGGATACTTCATCAACAAAGGTTCATTCGACTACAAAGATCCATTTTACCAACACAAGTTGTCAACATGTCACAACCACCATACTCTAACTATTTCCCTTACACTTATTCTCAACGACAACAACAACTAAGTCCACAACATCAACAATGGAATCAACAACAAGCAATTTATCAACAACAATTTAATCAACAACATACTCTACAACTTGGAGCAATTCCTCCACCACAAATGGTTCAAACACCACCAAGCCTTCAAGTTCAACCCTACACAAACGATTTCAATCAACATCCATCAAGGAACACTATGAAGGAACCCACTTGGTTTGCAAAGATGTGTGAAGCCTTAAGCGACCAACAATCAATTCATGAGGTGGATCACTTGATAGACCTCCAATGCTCACTCCAGAAACTACGATCAATGGGTGATTAGGTTCTTTAAGTTTTGTGATCTAAAGAAGCCACATGGAAAGTTTTTAAAGAAGGTTATCTTGAAGGTCCATTTCGATGCTCACCGTCATTGTATCCGGAGATCCAAATGCTAATCCACCAAGAGATGAACAATCAAACATTGCTACTGCATGCACCTCAATCCAATGTAACTTCTACACTATGAAGTCGATGAGCTTGCAATGCAATATATCCTTTTAGGATTACCAAATCCAATTCTTTAAAGAGTTGATGCTCAAAAGATCGCCAAGGCAATGTGGGAACATATTAATCTTCTTATGGAAGGTTCTGCACTCAATCAGGAGGACATGGAATCCAAAATTTACTTGGCATATGAACACTTCATGATTGAACCTCGAGAGACACTAGAGTCTTATCATCATCGATTCTCGAAATCATAAATGATTTGGACAAACACAACATCATCATGCCAAGATTTGCGCTAATACTAAGTTCCCGAGTAGTCTTGGTCCCGAATGGGAGAAGTATGTCATTTTTCTCCGCTGCGAAGAACATGCATCATTCTACATACGGATTGTTGTACGATTACTTGAAGCCTCATCAAAAGGAAGTTGATAAGGAAAGGATTCTCCGTGCTCAAATTGCGTCAGCTACACATCCGGAAAATCAACAACTTGCCTTGTATGCTCAAAACAGTTATCCTCCTCAACCAACTGCTACAATCACACCATATGATCCTTCACAGCAAAAATCTCAACAAAATCAATTGGTTCCATACAACAACAACAATGCTCAAGCACTTGTCAGTGAAGCTAGTGAGGATTCTGATCCGTTCGAAGCATTGTAACAAGGATTTGTTATGATTGCTAATGATTTTAGTCGTTATACCAACAAATCCAACAATCGTATTCGCTCCTCATCTAACACACGGAATCAAGTCATGTGAACAATGGACGAGTTGAAGTTCGTAATCATGGTTATGGTCGTCGATGGGCGGTGGTCAAGGGTTTAATGTTGTGGGTAGGAATAACAAAGAGCTCAAGTGGTGGAACAGGAAATGCTCGAATGGGTTGAATGGTCTTCGATGCTACAACTTCAATGAGAAGGGACACCGGCTAATGCATGTCCAAAGCCGAGAAATAGGGGCGGTGCTTATCACAAAGAGGCTCTTCTTTAGCTCTTAAGGATGAAGTCGGTGGAACTCTCACGACAAAGAACGAGTTTTATGGCGATGCGAGACTAAATGATGATATGGAGGACTTGCAGCCAATGCAATTGTTATGTTGATGGCTAATATGCATGAGTTACATGAGTGACACAGCCCATTATGACAATCGATGGCTTGTCTCAGTGCCCGAACAAACCATCTTTATCTCTCGATCTAATATGTCCGCCAACATCCGAATCCGCAAGGCTCGAATGTTCAAAATGAGTCATCTACATCTCATTCCGACGATTCAATTAGACCCGTAGTTACATTTGACGATCAAGATGACCTTATGGTTTCCTTTGATAATCAAATTGACTCGTGGTTATACTGAGGATCTAAATAATGATCATGTTGTGACTCCCGCTGAACAAGCCGAACTTTTGCCTCATCCGGATCTTACTTTTTACTTAAAGACCAAAGAATCCTAAATTGAAGAATGTTGTGCATTAAATCGGGACTTAAAAGTAAAAATGCACCGCTAACCAAGGATTTTGAATGTTTAAAATGCAACTCAACTTTTTCAAAATCAAGAAAACCGTGAAAAAGGTTTTGAAGCCGCTTTTGCTAAATCTCATCAAACGAAAAATATTTAGAGACAGATCGTGATCTAGCCGTCAAGAATGCTTTGTTTTCCGAGATAGAAAACGAAACATGAACATAAAAAGCAAATTAACGCTCTCACCTTGGAAAATCAAAAAGCTAAGGTTGAGTTGTTAACTTGTCAAAAACAGTTCTCTGCATACAAAAACATTCAACGAAACGAATAGATGATCATCTTGAAGAAATCATCGCTTGCAAAACAAACTTAAAGAGTTTAAAACTGTTGTTTACAAACATGGTGAGTCAAGAATCGCTATTGAAAATTTTACTTTAAAACCCAATCCAAATGGATATGGACCGAATCTTGTCGACATAAACCTAAGCTTTCAACCAAAGCATTCAAACCAAATCCACGAAGTTTCCAAAGCGTAATATAAAATTGATAATTCGTTATAAGTGTTGTTGAATATCATCGTCAAGAGGAATTAGATGCGTAAGACGAGTCGATCAAAATTAAAACTGTTGTTTACAACACACCTTTCAATTATTCAAAACCGGTCACTTTCCACACCAACGGATTCTTCTAACACACCAAGGGTTATCATTAAAACGTCTCGAGTCTTCTAATGTTAATCCCCACCAGATTATGCACAATTTATGGTCCTTTACCTTCCATCGATGAAGTAACTCAAAACCCGAAAATCACAAAATTCTTAGATATTTTGATATTTTCATGGTCGACCTCAAAACTTTAGAACATGAGATAGAATATCATTCGAAATCAAAGTTCAACACTTTCAATCGCCTCTAGCGAGAACAAAGAGACATTTTTCAGAAAATCTTTTACCAAATGTTAAAATTTTGAAAAGTTGTGCATTGTCTTGGGAACGGACTTTCATAAGGAACTTGAGTGATGAAGGTCGCTTTGAGAAAATGTAAACATCTATTTCTAATACTAAACGTAAAAGAAAATGTTGAGAAAAGATGTTGATCGACTCTTGAAAGATGTTATCCGTGCCGATATCCATAATGTTGTGTTATTCAATTCTTTGCCACATGCATCCGATTATATCTCTCACGATCTCGTTGATAATGTTGTAATTGTTGAGAATATCGATAATGTGCTTCGATTGAGTCTTTAAAAGCTGAAAATGAACGCTCTATTACACGAGCTTTCAAATGCAAAACGTCGCCTTCAATGGTGTCAAAAGATTGTCAAAATCGTGAACTTGCTTTGCAAACCAAAATCCACCGCTTGCAATCAAACAATTTTAATCCAAAATCTAAGCAATCGGATGATCAAAACGTGTCTTTGAAAAGTAAAATCTCAAAATATGAACAAGAACTTGTAAAAGTTAAACAGAATATGGTGTCATATTTGATTTACTCAACAAGACTCGCCATGAAGCATCAAACGAACTTGATCACTATCTTGCACACACTAGCGAAGTAATGCATTTTGTCGGTAACATTCTGCTCAAAATCAAGATTTGATTCACACTATCTTTAAGTTAAGAGAAATGTTAGGAAAGTATGAACAACTTCCGCCTATCGTGATTAAGAGAATAGCACCAAGAACACTTAGTAATCGCGAACCTAGAATCCCTAACGCCAAATCACAAGTTGCTAACGTGCTTCCTTCATCAAACGGAATAGTTGCATCTTTTCCAAACGTCCGCACTTCACACCTAGAGCACTACATCGAAGAATAGGAAGTTGCGACCCAAGAAAAGATCAATAAGGAATGTTAAAGTAGAAGAACACCCTAGGACTATGAATAAGACTCACGTTTCTTCCACTATAGATATTGCGTCCGCAAATGTAATAGAAATAGTGATGTAACGAATGCTAAACCTTTAAGTACTCTTGATATTCATCGATGCACCTTGTGTTATTTGTCATAAAAGTATGAATTCGATTGTCATGACAAATGTGTTGCTAAAGCTATCATCTCGCTTACGGAATCCTAAGAATCGGAATACCTCTAGGCCCAATAATCTTTCTAAGTCATGCTAGATAAACCACCCTCTTTAGATTCTAAGAAACGACATTCGTCCCAAGAGCTCCAATTTCACCTCCTAAGAATGTAGTACCACCTAGTGCATTCACTAAGACTAAAGCAAATACTAGTTGGAGATGGCGTAAATGGATATATAACACACTAGGATTTAAATGGATGACTAAAGTTATTAATGTGTGTATGTTACTATAATCGCTCCGGAACCTCTAACATTTGGGTTCCACATCTACTTCTATTCCATCCGTGTCGTCTGTGTGTAATGCGTGTGATCTGATCATTCTCTGGATTGTTGATAGCAGATGTTCTCGACATGACAAGCAACCTTAAATTGTTATAAAACTTTATTGCAAAGTTCATTGGCATGTCCGATTCGGAATGATCACTTCAGCAGCCTATCATGGCTACGGAGACTATATCAATGGGAACATCGAAATTAGCGAGGGTTTATTATGTCGAAGGCCTCGGTCACAACTGCTTTCGATGAGGTCGGCCTGTGATGGAGATTTGGAGGTTGCTTTTGGGAGAAATCTTGTTTCATTCAGTAATCTACAAGGAAACGACCTTATGTCCGCTCGCGTAACTCAAGTCTTTACACTATCTCTATGCAAGACATGGTTGCATCATCTCCCATCCGCTTACTTTCCAAGGCAACATCAACAAAATCGGCTATGGCAACCGCTGTCTCTCACATCTAAACTTTCAAACCATCACCAACCTTGCTCGACACAAACTAGTTGAAGGACTCCCACGATTCCGGTATTCAAAAGATCACCTTTGCTCACCTTGTGAACAAGGGAAAAGCACTCGTGCTCATTTTCCTTCAAAGGTGGAACACATCTCTCAAAGATGTGCTTCATCTTCTTCACATGGATTTATGTAGCCCGATGCGCGTGCAAACGATCAATGGCAAATGCTACATCTTAGTAATTGTTGATGACTATTCACGCTGGACTTGGGTCTATTTTCTTCAAGCAAAGACCAAGCTCCACAGATGATCATCACTTTTCTCACGAAATACTGAGTTCACTCAAACACCGCCGACAAATCGTAACAGCAAAGGAACCGAATTTGTTAACCAAACTCTTCGTGAATTTTATGAGAAAGTGGGAATTGAGCATCGACATCTATTGCACGAACACCGTAACAAAACGGCGTTGTTGAAAGACGAAACCGAACGTTAGTGGAATCTGCAAGAACAATGTTAATCAATGCTAAACTCCCAGATTACTTGTGGGCGTGTCATATCTCGCATGCTATACTCAAAACCGCTCTATGATTACAAACGCCACAACAAAACACCTTTAGAGCTTGTCCACAACGAAAACCGAATCTCAAGCACTTTCATGTCTTTGGATCTCTTTGCTATCCGAATAATGATCGTGATGACTTTGGAAAGCTCAAAGCCAAAGTCAAATTGAGTCTTTATTGGATATTGTGATAATTCTAAAGGTTTCCGAATCTGGAATCGTCGAACAAAGGAGGTTATGGAAACGATTCATGCTCATTTTGATGAACTCACGAAATGGCTTCGAGTATAACAGCTTGGAACCCGGTCACAACCGCTTAAACTTCCTCAAACCCCATCATCACCGAACAAAGCCCTCGACTTACTCGTCAACAAATGGAAAGACTATTTGCTCCTCTGCTTAGTGACGATATTGATGAACGTGCTCCGTGTATCCGATGTTTCGCCGCTCAACCCGATAATACTCTTATACCGATACACTGCTACAACAACTCATTGAAGAAGCACCACCAGCTGACTCCACCACAACAGTTGAACAAACCGCTTCAAACAATGATGAATCACCTGATGATATTCTTAATGAAGTACCCCACCGCAGATTTTGATCCAAATGCATTCTTTAACCCGTTTGCTAATGAGATGCTACACCGGATGTCGTGGAATCTTCAACAAGCCATTTGAATCCTCGAATCTGCACAATGTATACCAACATCAACCTCTACACATAGATGGAAAAAGACCATCCTCCGCAAATATTATTGGCAACCCGAATCAACCAACCGTTACGAGACAACGCCTTCACACGATGGTGAACATTGCATTTATGCACTTCGCCCCGCTAACTGAGCCTAAAAACATTAAAGACGCAATGACAAAAGACAACCGGATTGAATCCATGTAAGAAGAACTCAACCAATTCAAACTTCTTGAAGTATGGGAACTGGTTGAAAGACCAACAGGGTCTACGCTATTGGTCTCAAATGGATTTGGAAAACAAATTGATGTCAAGGAACGAATCCGAAACAAGTCACGCCTAGTTGCTAAGGGTTATCGTGGGAATAGGGTATAGACTTTGAAGAATCTTTTGCTCCGGTTGCTCGCCTTGAGGTCGCTCGATATTTCGCGTTCGCGGCTCAATTGAATATGACGGTCTTTCGGATGGATGTCAAAACTGCGCTTCTCAACGGACAACCGAAGAAACGGTTTATGTCACCAACTAGAAGGATTCATTGATCCCAGTTCCCGAACCATGTCTACAAACTTAACAAAGCTCT